>CM040241.1:296759755-296805493 GCA_022545495.1 Chrysanthemum lavandulifolium
AAATCGCGCATTGAATGCATTGTGTTATATAACAATCAAAAGAATGTTGAAGCTTAGGTTGTTTTGTAATACCAAGAAACTGGAACTTAACCTAGTCAAATTCCAGTTTATGGGAAGTTTGTTGGGAATTGCCGATTTGAAGATTACAAAACCACGAGCAAGAATGAAGAAAGAAGAAACAATGAGGGCCTAATATGTAATACAGTAAAACCTCTATAAATTAATGATGTTGGGACCGATATATTTTATTAATTTAGCGAGATGTTATTATATCGATATATTAATAATTTATTAATTTAAAGAGGTTTACGCATGACTCTTAAATTTTCAAGTTCAATATACTAGTTACAATGTATATTAGTTAGAGATGAAAAATAAATTAGAAAAACAAGTTTCAATTAACATTTTATGATTCACATTCACAAATTAGTTGAATTTATTAAGTCATTGTTTTGAATAAGTTAGTTAGTTTCGTTGGAACAAATTTTAACTAATATCGCCTAGTTAGCTTTTCTAGTAAGCTAGGGTTTGTAACCTCCTCTATTATATAAAGAGGATGTCGCTCAGGTTACTTACTCATCTTTTCATTTTATTTCATAGCGCATATCTCCCAATGAGAGTCTGATCAAACGCATAGAGCGTAGTAGTAGTATTAGTAGTTATTAGTTTCTTTGTTTTAATTAATAAAGAAAACCTTATTAGTGATGTTGATTGTGTTTATTTCTATTCCACTGTGCATCATTCAATCTATATTGCTTATACCCTAGTTGATTCCGGATGTTGATTGTGTTTATTTCTATTCCACTGTGCATCATTCAATCAATATTGCTTATACAAAGTTTATAAAATATACAACTAAAATCCTCCCCTGAGGCATATGCCTCCCCTGAGGCCTATGCCTCCCCTCAAACTTTGCAGTCAAGGGTTAACCATCCCAATATGGACAACTAGGTGTTGAAACCTAGGTCCATCAAAAGCTTTAGTTAATAAATCTGCCACATTATCATCTGTGTGAATCTTAAGCACCTTTATCAAATGTTTTTCATATGCATCTCTTATAAAATGGTGCCTGATCTCAATATGCTTAGTTCTATTATGAAAGACTGGATTTTTAACTATGCATATGGTACTTTGATTATCAATATAGATTCTAGTGTTCATGAAATTAAACCCATAATCCAGCAATTGATTTTGGATCCATAGTACCGACCACAACAATTTGCGAAAGAACATACTGCTTCAGAGGAGGTAGCAACAATATTTTGTTTCACAGAGAGGAGAAACAGGATGACCGTCGGAGAATCATGGTTTCCATCGATCGCTTTCTTGCAAACTCCCCACCAAGCCTCTCACCGAGATTGGTGATACTCTTGCTTCTTAAGCCTAGCAAGGTCCTCTCAGATAGTGTGACTCATCTTCATGCTCCTCGAAGTTGCTTTAGAATGATCACCGCAAAATGGTTGGAGAGAAGGAAGGTACAAGAATTGGTTGTTCATCATGATCGGACTCACTCTCGAGTCATCATCTAGGTACGCATTGTCGCTGGGAGACTCTTGTGTACCGCAGCATTGGTTAGTAACATGTCCGGTATAACTCAAGTAATCGCCATAATCCAAGTCAAAGGACCAAACATGACATTGACCTTGAACATTGGGCTTATCTTCTAGGTATCTCAGGTTAAGTGTCTCCTCAATCTTTATAGCATTCAAATTATATACCCTATAAGCCTTACTATGAGCTGAATAGCCCACAATATACCCCTCATCAGCTTTCTCATCAAATTTTCCCAATGGATTATTGGTGTTCAAAATGGTCACTTGACATCCAAACGGTTTGAGGTAATGTATAGCAGGAACTTTCCCAGTGAGAAGTTCATAAGGTGTCTTAAAATGAGGTCTAGTAATGGGATACCCTGTTTAGTACATAGCAAGCCGTGCTAACTGCTTCAGTCCAGAATATAGTGGGTAATTTAGAGTCTGCAAGCATGGATCTTGTCGCCTATTAAGGTCCTATTCTTTCTTTCACTACCCCATTTTGTTGTGGGGTTCTTGGAGTGCTATAGTCCCTTTTTATCCCTTTAGACTTAGAGAGTTCTATTAATACAACATTTTTGAACTCGTCCCATTATCACACCGAATTCCTTTAACCTTTTGTTCAACTAGTTTTCAACAAGGGTAATGAACTCTTTTAAAACTTGAGATGTTTCATCTTTAGTCCTCAAAAGAATACCCAACAAAACCTCGCTATAGTCATCGTGATTACCGCGTAAATACTTGTGATCAATACTCCCGACTTGGGTTGGACCAAAGAGATCCATATGCAAAGAATCAAGAGGTTCGAGATAGTGCTCACAATTGTAATGGCTTTGTATGAGGCTTTGTGTTGATTTCCTTTGTTGCAGGCAACACAATTGTTTTCATTGGTGAAGACTTTGGAATGAAGTCCTTCAACAAGACCCAGTTTAGAAAGCTTGTTAATGGTCTTGAAGTTCACATGAGCCATCCTTCTATGCCATTTTGTAGACTCATCCATGGATGCTTTAGCCACTAAACATGTTAGGTCACCTTCTGGTTGAACATCATTCAAATTGAATGTGTATAAATTGTGGCCTCTAGGAACTCTCAGCAGAATGGATGTATCTTCTGGAAGTGTGAATTCTTTAGAGAGTACAATACATTCATTCTCACAAAATAATACTTTATTCTTGGTGTCACAAATTTGTGATACTGAGAACAAGTTGAAATGTTGCAGTTCCTTTACATAGTACACATTCTCAAAATCCAAATTAGGTGTTCTAATGGTGCCTTTCCCTGTGATTCTAGACGAAAGGGACTTCTGACATCGAACTCAAGAGATTTAAGTCTATTGTATAGTTCATCAAAAGTGAGCATATCTAGCCCACCTTTAGCTTTGAGTGCAATGCTTACTTGCAACCAAGATGGAGGTAAAGATCGTAAGAACTTTGAATTGCAATTATCATTATCTGGCCTTGCCTTCAGCTGATTCAATTGACTCAAAATCTTATGGAACTTGTCATACCCCTTGTGGATACCTTCTTCTTCGAGATTTGAATTTTGAAACCGCATTGCTGCAAAGATTGATTTCCTCATTCTCCTCGACTCGCTCCCACCAAACCTAGCCTTGATAGCCATCCGATGTCCTTAGCATCCCGCATGTAGTGAAAGTCACCCATGTGATCATCGTATAGCCTCAAGGAGAATAGTTCTAACTTTGTTCTCTCTCCGAACATCTAGTATCTCTTGCAGCTTTGGGACCAACAATGGTAACAACACCATCAAGATCGTGACATGCCTCTTCAAACTGCTCTTCTTCACAACTTCCCAAAGATTCCAATCAATGTTGAGATCCATTCGCATCTTCATAGCCCACAAATCATACTCCTCCTTATTTAGGTATGGAACTTTGCATTGTTGTTTGAGAGATTGAGTTGTTGTAGAGATGTGTTGTTTTGATTGTTGGTGACTTCAATTTCATCGTCTGATCCATGCATGGTGAAGGTTGTTTTGGTTGAGAGGGTGTAAAGAAAAGAATGTTCTTAGTATCATAGAGACTCTCCCGAGGCTCTGATACCACTTGTTGAAACTAAGACCTTGATAGATCTTTGAGCGCTCGTGAATCGTTAGTAATGCTTATGTAATCACAAACACACTAATAGAAAGTCTCTAATACTTGTATTCTAAAGCGGAAATCAAACACAAGTATCAACACAGATAACTAAGAATACTTTGATCCTCTATGGATCTTTGAATAATACTAAAACTTGTTTTTTTTCAACTCGTACATCATTCATACTAATGTGTTCTTTTTATAGACAAGGAACCCTAAACCGTTTCCCAAGAAACGTATAAACATAAAACTAAAGAAGATATACATTATCACTTCCTAATAAAGCTCATGCATATCCTAACTAACTATACAATACACGGAATATCTATTTTCGCATAAACAAACTACGCGGTTTTTCTACTTCCACAGAATCTCTTCTTCAGCAGAATCCTTGCACTTCAGCAGATTCTTCAGCAGAATTCTTACTTAGCAGAATTCCCAACATTAAGCATGTTAGCATTTGAGTTGGATGATATTTACGTGAATTCTAGTACATAACTAATATGTGTATAACACATGAACTATTAATTATTTAATTATAGTAAAACTAATAGGTGTCTGTATACTGATATTAAAATGTATATTTAGCACACTCCTTCTGCTTTATACAACTAGTTAGTTAACTCTTTAAGAGAGTTTTAGCACATTAAAAAACATGACTATTTATACTACATATAAAGATAAAACTAATTTGTTTAAAACTTAAAAATAAGTAATGTTGTTATACTAAAATCCCGATAAATCTAAAAGGAAATGTAATCTATAAAATATTGAAATACTTAATTACGCTTAAACCACTACCTTTGTTTACTCTTACTTCCTCTACACCCGTGATATACATAAAAAAAACTACGATACGATTAACGCCGCTATACACCATCGCCGCCTGCGTGCAAGTAATCGTCTAGTTATAATAAATTAAATCACTGGAACGAGCGTAAAGAGTAAATTTATATATTTGTTATTAAATGTCCAGTTTGATTTTTTTTTCTCTCAACCTTGACCTTAAATTTTTTTATGTGCTTGATGCAAAATATATAAATAGATTAGGTTTTAAATGTATTTTTATTGGTCTAATTTTCATTAAATATATACTATTATATACAACATTTAAGTTTTGAGTTTCACTAAAATTTAAGATAAGGAGCTCCAATCACAGAATGGTTTGTGTCACTTTTCAACTAAAAAATCACCTTTATTTCAAATTGAAATATCTTTTTATCTATTAATTTTTTTTGATTTACTTTCACTATATTTTCTAAAATGTTGTGCTCTTTAATTCAACATCAATTTTGATATATTTTTATGAGTTTGTAGTTTTTACATTTTTAGTGGGTTTGTTTTATTTTGATTCAAATTTTTACAACTTTAACCTTTATTTCAATCAATACAAACTTGACTCGTCAAAATCATATACTTTTAGAGGGAGTGTTTGACGGGTAAGAAATTATGAAGGTCTTTCTGTATGCGGGAATAATAATGTCACGGAAAAGCTACTAAAACCCAAACAAACACATACAACTAACACATATATATTCGAGTCTTGTAAAATGAATTCACTGTTCTAGAGAATCATGGGAGAGTTGGATTAACAATTCATTTACTATGTTATAATATAACTATATTCACGTTTCAATGCGTGGATATCCGACTAAGATTATACAAAAATATTTATGGTGAAACTTGAAAAGAAAAACTTCAAAATCAAAACTTAACATTTAATATAGGACTGAGGGATTAGCAGATGACGTTATTACCATGAGTGTGACGAAGGTGGGGTGGTTGCAGTCATGGGATCGTGGGGTTTGACAAAAGTCAAAACATTGATCCTCATCGGAGAAATAGATGTCGGCATTTATAAGAATAAAATAACACGTCTTAGTCTTTTGTCATACGAAAATGTTGTTGTGTGTTACTAATTCAAAATCAAGTAACAGATTATAATACTTATCGGGAACATTGTTAAATCTAATGTGAGCTAATTATTTCTATTTTGATACAATGTAAATGATATATTTAATGACATTATAGTGTCATAAACTTTTTAAAAACTACGGTATGTAATATATACTCAATCCGCCTCAAAATATAAGTTCATTTTTAATTTGCACAAAATTTAATAAAATCTTACTAAGTAATCTAATCACCAATCAAATATCTTATTCTTAACTAAAGTGTCTTTTGATTGGTTGAAATAAGTAAATAGACATGTATTTTGGGATAGCCAAAAATTAGAAATAGACTTATAATTTGGGACGGATGGAGTAGTAAAACATATAGGAAACAAACTTTTCAATCAACTTTCCTCTACGTCCTGTAATTTCTTTTGAACATCTGATTGAATAAAACTAGAAAAAAGTCTAGCGAATCGCTAGACTAAACAACTGTTATATAGGGTGTTTAAGCCATTCAACCCAAGTGATTTTACTCTTTGAGTTTCAGTGCTTTAACCATAAAAAACGAATGCAAAATAATATTATCTACTAGGTCACGTATGAGCATTCTTTTGGAGTCAAATGTCATCGGCCAAATTTCTATATCGCCATAACATCCAACATGTTGTCGATATTCCAAAATAATATCCTAATATATATTAATTTGTTACTTTAATCTATCCAAGGTTACTTTTGGAAAATTAACATAAAAATTCTAAAGAAAATATATAGGTTTGATGTGAAATTATAAAAAAATTATTCTTATAAGGTAAACAATTATATTAAGATTAGATAACAAGGTGCAAATTTTGAGGAAATGAAATCCAAATACATGCCCAACGAAGCGTGACGAGCTTATCTCGTTACATATATAGAGGCAAATACACTTAAATGATAACAAGGTTTCCAATTTATTTATTGTATATAGTTTTAAATCTTGCTCATCCCAAGTTACTCCATCTGTTGGCGTTCAACAAAATGTCACCCTATCCTGCACATCAAAAAAATATAGTTAGCCATCAATTAGTTGATGATTTATTTATTTATTTTTATTTTTATTTTCTTCACAAAATACTTGATATTTTTAAATGATAAAAGCACAATAACTCAAAAAAAATAAAATAAATAAATAAATAAAAATAAAAATAAAAATAAATAAAAAATAACCAGGATGTTTGTTTCACCTTATTTGATAAACTTATTTAGCTTACTAAAACTTACTCGTAAAAAGTTAATAAACCCATTTTAATTACTTATGAAATTATCCTTTGAGCTAATAAGATAGATTAAAAGACTATTGGCTAAAGTTGATATATTAATAAAAAAAAAAAAAAAAAGAAAAGAAGAAAAGATTATTAGCTTTTCAAAATATTTTCAACTCATTTATCACCAAATAAGTTAAAACACATATCCAATAAAAATATACCAAACAACCATTTAATCAACGATGAAGTTTATAATACACTAGCGGGATACTCGCGCTTTGCTGAAGCGGGTACCCTAAATTAAATGTTAACGGAATCAAAATGTGAAATTGATGGCTAGGAGTTGTACGCTTGAGTTATGTTTATATGATTGACTTTTAAGTGTTTGGTTTTTTAGTAACTTTCTTAGATTTTACCATGTGACAATATAATTGTAATGTTGAGTGAAAAACTGTTTTAATAAGAACATTAATTATATTTGTTGAATTTATGTATTTGAGCATTAAGTATATGTAAATCTAGCTATACAAGTTGTAATGCTTAAAAAGTATTTATTATATACAAGTAATGGCATTTAATAAAAGATTGTGTTTAAATTGGTTGTAAAATTATCTTTATTACTAATGATGCTTAATTTTAAGTTTTTAACGTATTAGTGTAATTAATGCCCTAAAAAAGTTTCCAGTCATTATAAGATAGTAAGATGTTAAATCAAGATATAAAGTTATCTTCCAAATATCTTGTAACTAATTGTTTTAAAAATTAAAAAGAGTTGTACATCGACTCGTCAAGCTATTAAATATACCATTTTTGCAAAAAATAAAAATAAAAAAACGTGAATAATTTTAGCTCGATTAATTAAGTTATCTATATAGACAAATATATATGTAGTATTATGTTTACTTTGTTGCATAGATCTTATAAATTGATATTTACGGTGAGGGAATAATTCTAGCGACTAACTTTCTAATAAAAAATCAGCTTGACCTCTACCTCTCTTTTCTTAATTAAAATCCACGTTTATTATTTTTTTTTGAAAATAACATAATTTAAAAACCGTCAATTGTTTTATGAAACAAATTACACAGTTATGACGAATATTTAATTAGCTTTCAATATAGGGTATATTTATATATCTTCGACAAAATTTTTGTTCTCGTTTCTTTGGGTTTTTTGGTCAAACTTTCGCTAATATATCACATGCGATATAACACTAATATGTAAGTTCGAACACTAAACATGTTATCGTAAAATGACTATAGGAATTTTCGTGAAACTTCGAATGATTCGACAATTTTTGCATTTATAAATACAAATCATTAGCTTTTCAACTATATATCACGCATAGTTTTTTAGCTTATAAATCGATACAATTTATTAAAAAAAGTTGGAGAAAATATATGATTTTTTTATACTCAAACTCGTTTGATATCTCACATGTGATATAACACTAATTTTGTACATTCAAGGTCAAGATGTTATAAAATGAACATAAGTATTATCGGTATTATATCTCATGTGATATATCAAGGTGTTTGAAAATCAATTTTTTTCTACAACTTTATGAATAAACCATATTAATTTAGGGTTTCATTATAATGTGTGACATATGGTTGGAAAGCTAAGGAGGTGCAGATTTCAATGCAAAAATGATGAATATTTTGAAGTTTTATACAAATACTTATTCACATTTTATGACAACGTGTTTAGTATTCGAACTTACTTATTAGTGTTATATCACATGTGATAGATCGAAAAAATTTAACTATAAAAAAAAATCTTCTATTTTCTCCAACTTTATAAATAAACTGTATTAATTTGGAGGTTCAAATATTATATGTGATATATGACTAATTATGTGCTTTTTCCAATGCCATAAATGATAAATCGTTTGAAGTTCTACACAAATATTTAAGCCCATTTTATGAGAACATATTGAGTATTCGAACTTACAAATTAATGTTATATCACATTTGATATATCAAACGAGTTTGACTAAAAAAACATTTTTTTTCCTTCAACTTCTATGAATAAACTGTATTTATTTGGAGATTCAAAAATAATGCGTTATATATTTTTGACAAGCTAAGGATGTGTATTTTTTAATGCCAAAAATGATGTATCATTTGGAGTTGTACACAAATACTTATGCACATTTTACAACGGCATGTTGAGTATTGAAAATTACATATTAGTGTTATGTCACATGTAGGGGTGTCATAAAAGCCGACCCGAGCCGAACCTGAACCCGAATATGGCTATTCGGGTCGGGTCAATCTGGTTCAAATTTATATTCAGGTCAATTGACCCGAGTTCTAAACAAGGCCGGATTCGGGTTTCATATACGTATCTTACTTTGGTTCGGGTCAACCCGAGTGACCCGAGTTTGATTTTTTCTTTCTAATTTTTATGTATTTAAAGTTTGAACACCAAAATTGTATCATTTTTAAACGTCCGAGACCCTAACCCGAGTTGAGCCATCCCAAATTGACCCGACCCGATTGACCCGAACCGACCGGGTTAACCCGAATAATACCCCTAGTAACATGTGATATATCAAGCAAAATATTGTACCAAAAAAAAAAAAAAAAAAAAAGAAGAAAAAAGTTTGTTGAAAGTATATGAAAGTGCGAATATATTAAAAGATAATTAAATGATAATGTAATTTATATAGGTTGATTTACGGTTTTAAGATCTATATTTCTTGTTAAATGTGGGTTGTAGAAGGTTTTAATTGAAAATTCAATTAATCATTTCATTTCTTTCTTATATAAAATAAATCGCTATGATTTATCTTTGGGTATACATGTAAATCATACCTGATTGAACGTTCTCCATAGTCGGTGCATATGGCTGTGGGCTTAAAATAAGGAATATTTACACGACAATGGTAATCATAGCCTTTGACCAAACTGGGGGTGAGATCGGGATACTTATGTTTAAAAGTAAGCATTAAGCAATCACAAGCTTTTCGTTGATCTTTGGATGCGTGTGTAGCTTTCACCAACTCATTAAGCCCATCACAACATGGTTCCGGTGGATTGCTAGCGTAACCACCCTTGGCCAAGTCCAACCGACATCGGCACATGTAAAAGCAGCCGTATATGACACCGACACCATCATGCAAGCTATCATAACACATAGATACTTCAAGATTATCCAAACCATTTTATCGAATTAACTTTCTTTTCTTAATTCTATAAGTGTAAGTGTAACAACAAGTTGTAAAGTCATGTATATATAGAGATGTTTAATTTATGCATGTGCATGCATTTCCCTCCAAAGAAACTTACGATCATTTTTTAATAGTATAATGGTGGTATTTGATATTTTGATTAGTTAATTCACGATCAATTAATGTAACTGAGCTCTTATAAAATTAACTTACGTTAACATTATATATATAAAAAGCAACTAAGACCTTATAAAACAAAAAATTTGAATTTTGATATTACATCATGGTTGTAGATTAGTCTTGATGATCTAAAGTTTCCTAATATATGAAAGGCCTTAAATTAAAACTCAATTATCATGTTCAAGATTTTTTGTACCCCTATATAGTTTTATTGCCAAAAAATTACTCCGTACTAGATATGCACCATATTATACTCTGTATATCACAATAAGCATGTACGGTGTTGATGTAAGTTATAATAATTCGTCGTTAAAAAATAGGCATGTATCGATAAACATTATCCTCGCTTTACAAATATAATACAACGATGTTTTTCTAGTCGATCGAAGATGCGATACATGCATATAAGTTTTAGTCATCTAATCTAATTAGCTAACAAATTACCTAAGTTAGGCATCTTAACTAATTACCTATAAGTTAGGCATCTAAATTTAAAGTTTTAAACTAATTACCTATCCGTGAATGATTTTTGTAGTTTACTCACAAATTTCTAACCGAAATGTGCATACAACGTGCGTCATGTTGATCAAAAATCAAAACCTAGCTAACCAATAGCTAAATCAAATAATTTAACCATAAACTAGCCGTGATTCAGAAGCAAGATATAATTAAGCGACATACGGGATCACTACATTTGATTCTATTTTTCTAAAAAAAAATATAATGAACATAATTATTTGATTCGATCAATTGAGTGAAACTAAATAGTTGTTTTAGGGGCAAATTGCATAAAAAGGTACTGAACTTACCTTTAATTTCAATTTAAGGTACTCATCTTATTTTTTCTCAATTTAAGGTATCAAAGTTTTTTTTGTTTGCAATGTTAGAAAACTTTTACCTACTCAATAGGTTGCAGGTTACTACCACATTTCTTCATCTTCTCCGGTCAACTTCCGGCCAACATTCGCCCAAAAACTAATTTTTCTTGTTAAAACAAATTTGTCACTGTGTTTTGTTCATGTGATTTGTAACAGATGTACCTAATCTCCTTGACATATTTAACTGTCAAATGTATTTCTTGATTGATGTGTAGTTTCGATTTTGTATACCTAACATCCTCGATCAACCTTAAATGTGAAATAACGCCACATTTTTGTGAGATATACCTCCTTTGCAATTATATTAATTTCTTGAAGTACTGCTCTATATCAACTATTAACGCAAAAGAATATATTTTTTTTATACAATGTTTAAAACTAAAAAACACCAATTAGACATGAAGACAACCCAGATCATGTTAAATATTTTCCAAATAAAACCCAAATTAATTGTCATGTGATGGTCTAGTATTGAAATAAAACCCAACTTTTTTTAAGGAGATAAAAGGTGTCATCTGATATTTAGTTCGCATTATTGTATAGTACATTGATGTATTTATTGTGTGTTGTGGTTATATAATTGCCTTTCACGCAGCATCATCTTTTGCTGATTTTTTTTAAAAAAAACTTGCGATCTGGAAAATAGATACCTGGAAGAACATGTGGTGACCTGCTAATCATACACTTTTAACCTGTTAACCTGTAAACTGTCCGACATTGCAACCAAAAAAAACTTTGATACCTTAAATTGAGAAAATATAAGATGAGTACTTTAAATTGAAATTGAATGTAAGTTCGATACCTTTTTTCATGCGATTTGCCCTTGTTTTAGACATATACGTATAGTGTATTTTTATTCGATTTTGATTACTCCGATTTGATTCGAATCCGAATAAACTTAATCGGATATCGGGTAATTTGGATTTCAAAACTTTATACATGCTATTCGAATAAATCCGAATAATCCAAATCTTATTTGAATGGATATCGGATAATATGTATTTTCTTATTCGGATTTTTTCGTTTATAAAAGTAAAATATATGTAGTCGTATTATTTTGTTAGCGTTATTAAATAGATCAAGACAAAGTTCTATATGGAACAATTCTTATTTAATGCACAAATTATGCAATCTCAATCTTTTATATAATAAAACAAAACCTTTAGCGGGAATTTTTCATTTCAAAAAAATCAAACCATACTTTATTTGTTAATATTTTTTTAATTATTGTTTAATTATTTTTAATATGTTTTCCTAAAAAACCTAAATAATTCCATATTTGGCAAATAATACCTAAATAATTCCATATCTGGCAAAATTATTTGTAAATTCGTTTTACTAAAAAAATTTGAGCTAAAAAATACATGTGTCAAAAACACAATTACCCTGATTCTCTCCCAAAGCCTAAATCAAATTCATCAGTGTTTCTAACCCTAAATCAATGGAGAACCAAAGTCGAATATCACAATTCAACAGTCAGTTTACATCTCAAATTAGTTGAAAGAATAAGATATGATCCTTGATTTTGGTAAGATTTGTCTAATTTTCTACTTCTAATATCAATGTTTTTGATTAATTAGTTGCTTTTCTGCCCACAATTAATTTTGTTAATTGTGTTTTTTATAGTGGATTTATATTGACTTTGTGTATTGTTGTTGTTTAATGGAATGAAAAGATTCAGAGATAAGGATATGTTTTTGTTAATTGTGATCTAATAGTGAATGAATGTGTTTGTTCTATTATTCTCGAGTTTGGAACATACAACATATGAGTGAATTGATGACATAGGTCGTAGGCTTTAAGTAGGAAAAAAAGTTGGATTTCAGATTGTGTGTTGCTAAATATATATTTATTGGATTGCATGATGTAAAGTTGAAAACTTGTCTCATTGATACTTCCAGATAGTTGATTTGGCAACATTGACCGGGGCATGTATAGTTTCTCTTCGGCCCAAAACCTTTGGAGAATGCCAATGGAGGTTACAAGTTACTGGGAATGTATGAAATCAGGTATCGCTGATATGGAAAATAGAGGTGGCCGTTAAGGTGGTTCTATTATTGCAATTCTTTTCTTGAAACAAGTAACATTGTGTAATCTTTTACCTACGTGTTTTCTACTTTTATAACATAAAAAATTGATTATACTAATAGTTGTGTTTGGTTCCATTTTGTTGATGATAAAGTACAATGATTGCATATTCACATGGCGGGTCGGAACGACAAGAAGAAAACTGCAATTGGGTTCGCGGTTCCTGCTTTGATTGAGTGGGTGGTATCCAACTAATCATCATGATATTTATATGGTGTCATAATGTGCACACAATGCTAAACATAGGCTCGATCCTTTGCTTTTTAGTTAGTCAATCTAACATCTTGGCGAGTGTCAAGTGTGTTTTGTCTAATTATGGTTTTTTAGTTTATAATAGAGTTAGTTGCAGGCAAGGTACTCACAATCTGCGAAAAGTAAATATCTTGACTTTTAAGACACTTGAAGGAAAATCTCAGATGAATAATTAGGTAAGGTCATTGACATGTATATGTGTGAATTTTTTCTTATGGCGAGGCTAACTTACTATGATAAGAATGAAGCGAATCTTAAATCTAATCATGGTGAAGAATTAAAAAGATGCAACTCCGAGTTGAGAATAAACTTACAGAGGTACATCCTTACGCTGAAGTATTATTTATGATTAATGCATTCCTGCACTTTTAAATTGCTAACTTTTATATTTCTACATTGACAAAAAAGTATCTCCAGAATCAGTGTGAAGCTGAGTTAAAGGCATTAGCTCTCAACTTGAAGAGGACTTTAGACATCCTGAAGAGGAGCTAACTCTTCATAAGGAAATGTACGTATTATTATTGGTCTTCCTTCTTATTAAGGGTTAATACCATTTTTTTTTCTTTTAAAAGACAGGTTATTTTGTCACAGGATGATAGACATAAGACTTAATTGCAGTTGCAGTGGAAAGTAGTGAGTGATCAGCCCCAACAGACCAAGAAGTGACCTCAGAAAAGGTATGTATCTTTGAAATCATTTATTTTTTTAAATGAAGTTCGCATGATAAGTTGGTCATTTACGTTGGGTAACGGGTCAAAATGGTTTTGGGTCAAAACATGCTGGTTAGGTTGAGTTGACCAACTGTAAAGAGCTTAGCTATTGATATAAAAAAAGCTCACTAATCAGTTGAACCTGCCTTGTCACAACTTAAGTGGGTCACCTCCGGTTATTTCATTCTTCAGTAATTTCAAGGCCGTTACTTTTTCATACGTTTCGCTAAACATTATAATGATTTTTTTTGTTTCTATTCTCCAGGATTTCATAGAACCATTTTTTCATGCCTATGGAGATGCTTGATAATAAAAGTGTTACCGAGTACATCAAGGATGGTAGTTCCTGTTACAGTGTTCCCTACCTTATGCACACAACTTACTAATTGAAAGTCTAACACATGAAACCTTGGGCAAGGAACATAGATAAGTCAAATACTGAACTACTGTTCATCAGGTATTAGTTTTTAAGGGTTTATAATTTTTATATATTCCTCATCAATTTGAACATACATTTAATAAAATCATTACTTTTACACTTTTTCTTCACATTCTAATGAAACTCCCATGACCTTATGTAATGGTTTCACCTCATAATTTGGGCCTATCACTATAGAGACGTGGGGTAATTGTATGGAATTTAGATTATGGGGTCCTCATCTTTCTCATGTTTTGGGATATGCAGCACTCGATTATGGTGCGTAGTCTCGTAGCATTATCTCGAGGATGTGAAGATTATGAAAACTATAGAGACCGGTTCTCTACACGGAAGGGTATGTTATGCATATTCTTTTGGTATGATTTATAGTTTTAATTGGATTGTGTACAAAGTTTACATTGGATTGTGTACATGTACATGAATAACTTAGTTGAGGCATTTATGGCTAAGGTAACTGTTGTGATCAATTAATCTCATGGATATATTTGTACATATATTTTTTGTAAAAAGAGTTATATGGATGCAGGATATGTAAGAGTTTGGTAAGAGACAAAGTATTTAATCTGTTAAATCATTAGCTTAATGGATTTGGAAACTGATAGCTATGTTCGTTTAATTCACAAGTTGTATCAAATGGGGTGTTTGGATTAGCTTATTTCCCCCTCTTTTAATAAGTTTTATTTTTGTGATATGGCCTTGAGTTCTAGACCAATATATTTGGCCAAGGAATATACAATAAAGAGAACAAGACGAATTATCATGGCTTTAAAGGAGAACAAGACTAATTTATATTGTTTCTATATTAATATGTTAATCTATGCCTTTTATCACAAGAAAATGATATTGTTAGGAGTCCATGTTCAGATGACACATTGTCGTATCTAAAATATTTGGTAACAAAATTAAGTTTGATTGACTATTATTCATACTGTGTTTATAATCTATGTATTTTTTTTAATCAACTATTGTTTGTGTTTCTCTAACTGCTCACTACCAATTGGGATCATAAAGAAGGAAAAACATATGCTTTGAATCTGCCCATATGGTGTTAGTACCAAAGTCTTTTTTATCTAGAGCAATCAATTGCCAGCTCATCACTTGAAAAGCTAGGGACAATGCGGGTACAATGTTGTATCTTTATGAGTATTGACTTATGTTTGCTACATTTTGTGCTATATGGCTTTTATTCTAATTGACAATACGTATTAGATAATGGTGATGGTGATAGGGGATCAATGTTTTCTTGATTTACAATATAAAAAGTTTTACATGAAATTTGGCAATATTTGTTAATCATGTATAAGTTTGTATTGCTTTGAAGTATAATTAAGGAGAGTTTTGAGATAAGAGGTAAGTAGCTTCACTGTGAGGGTAAGAAAATTATATGTATATTAAACACCTTTTCACATATATTTTGTTGTTTAAATACATATTATATAGTTTATGATCTGTGTCTATTAACACTAAATATCTTGGCAACTTGGATATAATGGAGAGTTAATTAATGTAATGGAGTACTTTTTATATATTATGCAAATTTCACTCCAATTGTGTTTAGATTGTTCATGATGATATATTCAGTTCCGACATAGTAATGACCACCTTAAACATATATTGGTCACATGTGTAACAAATTATCATTATGCAGGTAATATATTCTATGTGAAGTATTGAATGATTCACAATCAAAGTTGACCAGAAAGATTTGGCAAAATGGCAAGTGCGAAGACCTACTTTTACTTGCTCAGAAGTTCAAAGATAGTAACATGAGGCCTTTTTTTTTTTTTTTTACCTGTTTTGTATTTAGCTAACACAAATTAACTGTTGTTGATCTATTAGATACAGTTCATCAATTGCAAGTTATTTTGAAATTCATATTGACTTTACAGATCATTTGAGATCCAATGCATATTTCTTAAACATTAATGGTCATTTGAGATTTCAAGTTCTCTTATTCTTTTTTGATTTTCTAATAACTTATTTGATCAATATGTCTCAAAGTTGATAATTCTTTTTTAGTTTAAGTTTGAAGGTTGACTGATAATATTTCAATTTTTCATAGGGTCATGATTCTTACGCAATTTTATGGCTTCATATTAAAAGGAATGATTCATAATGTTATATTCATTACAATACAAATTTTAGAATGTTTTTGACCCGAATAACCCTAGATTTTTCCACTTTGACCTGTCAGAAATATGATATAAAACTGATTGATCCATTTATCAGTAAGAGGTTGAAATATTGTGGGTTGTGTACAGGCAAAAATGGGTTGGGTTGGAATGGTTTGGGTCAGAAAGGGTCGGGTCATGTTGATCAATCAATGTTGTATATTTTTATCTTAGAAAGATCATTTGGTATCTCTTACAAATATAAACAACTAAATAACACCATTAATAAGTAGGTTTGAATAATGTGATCGAGAGATTTTAGTTAACATCCTGTTTCGCTTCGTGTTCTTTTTAGTCTATTTTTTATTTTATTTTATTTTTTTAAGTCTGTTTGTTTAACCGTTGAAGCTAAAAGTTTAACTCAAATGGGATCTTTGAATGTGATGCATGTGCCTCTCCCTCCAATGAGTGCCAAAAAGGATCACCAAACTGCATAAAGAGGTGTGTGTATATAGGAAGATGAATCATAATTTCTTTCTTATGCTATTTATGGTTTCTTCAAAGGCTGAAAAAGAGGACACTACGACTCTGCCAACAAAACAAAAAATTAAGCTATTCGGTTTTTAATAAATAAAAATTCATTATAGAAAAATTTTAGTAAAACCCCATACAAGGCAAGCATTATAACTAGTCATCCATATATCTCGCAAACCGTTAATCGTTACACAAAATTAATTATACTATCACGACGAGAATTAAATTATCTTTCTGTATATATGCATTTTTATATATATATACTTTCGACAATTTTTTTTTCAAAATTCCATCCAGAAAATTCACATGTGATTCAAAAAATTACATTTAATTTATTACTTTAAAATCACATGTGACTTATGAAAAATAACAAATCACAAGTAATTTTACAAATCAGGAAAATAACAAATCATAAGTGATTTTATGGATGGAAATTTTACAAATAAGAGAAATAATAAATCATAAGTGATTTACAAATCGTGTGATTTTTCTAGCATAAAGTTTGAGAAAAAATCGTCTAAAGTATATAAAAATGCATATCTTTAAAAATATAATTTAGTTCTCGTCGTGACAAGTGATGATTTTTCAGAACAAGATTTAACGTCTGCAATATATGTTTTTAAGACAAATGATTGAAAGATTCATACTTCCCATTATTTTTATTATATGAACGAAATTTTTTTTTGTGGGTATTTTCTTTCAAATTTATCCTTTTAGAGTACTATGTGACATTTTTGCCCTTCAAAAAAAAAAATTCTATCACCAAGAGGGCAAAATGTCAAAAATTTCGCAAAATACCCTAAAAGGATAAATTTGAAAGAAAAATACACACAAAAGGAAAAAATTTGTTCGCTACCCACAAAAAAAATGATGGCAAGTATGATACTTTTTTCAATCATTTTCTCTTTTTTTTAGAGTGGAAAATGAGTTTTTTTTTTTCTTTAAAAAAAAAAAAATAGATGGCTACGATTTACCTATTTGTTCTTTAGAAAAAAGGAGTTCTTTGTTGATCTTGATCTTTCCTCCATAGTTTTTATGTCAAAGACCACTTGTACCAAATTACAACCCTCGACATGACGTATTTTGAGATCATTGGGCTCTGTTTAACAGATCAGAAAGAGCAACACTTGATAAATCATCACAGTAGGACAATGATATTACCCTTTACGTTAACAAAGCTTGAGACAGGAAGCATATGTTTCTGAATCTCGTTCATTTTCATTTTTGCGATGGATAAAACCTTTAGTTGTGTAGCCAAAAGAATCTGCAATGTCAGGATCCAACATAAATAGTGTTTTCCTTACATCTTTTGAGCATATGATATATTCAAACATCAATGCCAAAAGTAAACCACTTTAAAGTATGAAACACACAACAAAATGGTATGTTTTCTTTACATCTTTTGCAAAAAGGCATTTTTCTTGTACTGATAGATGTGCATTTCATCACTGAAAAATTTGAAATTGGAATCATTAAAACTCAAAAAATTAGGTCTATTGATCAAATTGCACATTCTTACCAAGCACCCTTTGGTTCATATTTTCAAATCTCTTATTCAATAATCAGATTAGAGGAAGATGTTGAAAGATGGCCATATAAACTGCTTATTGCCTTCTTATACTTGTGCTTATTGTGGGCTTAGTGTATTTCAAGGGCTTCTTTGTTCTCGTTGGATTCTTGTATGTGATGGTATTTAGAAGTTTGTGGCCAATATGTGAATAAAGGAAGTTTAAGGGCTGGATTGCTCTCTTAAAGCTTATATATGGCCCGTCTCTTTAGGGTTAAATCATGGGTCTTTGATAATCACTGTGTTCACCTTTGTGAGATTATTATCTCACAAGACAACAATAAATATATCAATAAACGTCGGCTAGGATTAATCATGCAGACTAATTATGTTCATTTTGGTTGTTTATACACGTGGCTGATACCATCTCACAATGTTGTATGTATATAAGTGGGGAGTATATATGCTTGCTTGATCAATAAGCTAAGTGGAAGGCCTCGTACCTATGGTTCACAAGCAAATCTAGATCTATAACTTTCATATTGCGATATGAAACTATGAACAAGTCTAAAAGTTAAGCAAATTTAGTTATGAAGACAGAAAATTATGTCATAAATAATTACAAATTGATTGGAATGCAATGTCTTATAAAACCTAGCTATAACCTTAAGATACTATTTAAAACCAGTAGATTGAATTTAATCATTGAGTTGATCTTATTCCCTCCAATGATATTGCTACTTCTCTCATAGTTGGCCTCAGTGTTCCATTCAAATTCAAGCATTGTTTTGCAAGCTTAGCAACCATCACCAACTGCTCTTTTGGCGCATCCAAAACACGGTTATCAACGTTCTCCAAAAGAAGCCCTTCATCAGTTGACAAGATCAAATTTGCCAAGCTTCTTGGTTCCCCTGATTCTGTTGAGTATATAGGCTTCTTTCCGGTTAAAAGCTCGACGAGAACAATTCCAAAACTATAAACATCGCTTTTGTCAGTGAAATGGCTTGATTGGAAGTACTCAGGATCTATATACCCAGAGGTTCCTCTGACTGCGGTGCTCAAGTGAGTTTGATCACCCACGACAGACATGGATATACCAAAATCTGATAGTTTGGCTCTAAATTTCTCATCCAAAAGAATGTTGGATGATTTAATGTCTCTATGGTATATAGGAATGGAAGCGGCGGAATGCATGTAGGCAAGAGCTCCTGCAACCTCTGTAGCAATTTGGAGTCGAATACTCCACAGAGTAGGAAATTCATAATTCTCATCATGTAAGAATTGATTTAGATCTCCATTTGGCACAAACTCATAGACAAGAATTGGAACTTCTGTTTCTAAACAGCATCCAAGTAGCTTTACCACATTTCTATGGCTGATTTGGGAAAGTATATGTACCTCGTTGATAAATGATTCGACTTGGCTTTCATCTACCAACTTGGACTTCTTAACTGCCACTAGTTTTCCATCTGGTAACATGCCTTTGTACACTGCACCTTGGCCTCCTATTCCTATCATTCTATTCCGATTGTAATGGTCGGTGGCTTTCTCTAGTTCTGCCGCATTGAATAACCGTGTCCTCTCAACTGTATTTTCACCAGTTGATGTTTGCTGTTGTAACAATAAGCCACCATTTCTCTTGAAGAAATTATTTCTACGTTTTTTATCCTTCCTCTTTTGGATTAGTTTGAACATAATAATTACTAAAGAAAGTATGCCAATTATGCCCAAAACAGCACCTGCACAAACACATGGTTTAGAATTCAAAACATAGTTTTCCTGTTTAGAATAAACGTTGGTGGATATTTACAAGGAAGTAACTAAACCTGAGCTAAACAATAGTGGTAATTGACTTGTGATTTTTTATATATAGATTGTAGCTCAAAGTTTACAAAATATATTTCATGAACAAGGTAACATACAACACAATGGTGAGAGTAATTGACTTGTGAGGATTTATTAGTGACCATAGACATATATCAATATAAAGAAGGAAAAAGCTATAAATTCATAACGTGCTTTACAAAAACTCATTATGCTCTATCTACTTCACTTATTGTCATAATACATAACCGCTTTCATTTTATTCGGTTATTTTCGTCCGCTTTTATCCGTTTTGACGTGGATAATAAAAGCGATTTTATCTGTTTTTATCGGTAATATTTTCAGACGTTTTATCCGCTTTTATCCATTTTGACGTGGATAATACAAACGGTTTTATCCGTTTTATCCGGACAAATTAAAATGAAAACGGATAAAATGGACGATTTAAAACGGATAAAAGCGAAAGAAAATAACCGAATAAAATGAAAGCGGTTATGTATTATGACAATAAGTGAAGTCGATAGAGCATAATGAGTTTTTTTAAATACGTTATGAATTTGTAGCTTTTTCCATGAAAGAATTACCTAAAGTGAATATAAGCCATGTAAGTTTTGAACTTTTAGCAGCATTACGTTGACAACCCTTCTTTCTTTTTGCATCACCAGAGAATCCTGGTAGACAAGTGCAACTGTAACTCCCAGGAGTATTTATGCAAGTACCAAAGCATAAGCTGGTTTCTCTATGCTCGCACTCATTAATGTCTGAAAAGAAAACGATAATTAATCTCGATAAATTTTCCAGTCATGTTTGTGTATCGATCACCCATTACATTGTTGATATAAACTTCTGAACTTTAAAAAAAACTAGGATTCACAATTAAATAATACAGGTCACCAAATAATTTCTTATAAAACTGACCTTGGCAGCCGGAATCGAGATATGGGTTGCCCACATAACCTTTGTTGCATCCACACCGATAGCCACCACCATGTACATTATAACAGTGGCTGTTTTCTTTGCACTCAGTAGCCTCACTGCAATTTGAATCTGGTCTTATTACCCAATCAACCAAAACTGGGACAGTGGACCTTATACTATCTATAACCTCCGAAGCATCGGAAGAAATATCATACTTACCCCTGAACTTGAATCTGTCGTCCTCACCAATAAACGTGTAGCTACACTTGTTAAAGGGCAAAACACCTGTGTGGTTATGAATTGTTTTATGTGTAACATTGTAAAACTTAGGACCCTTCATTATAGGTGTCCTACAACATCCGATTCCTGAGCACTGGCCCTCACGTACATCCGATATGTTTGTACATAATCCAATGCACCCGCTCGAATACCTCATTGCTGATGCCCCTGTGAACAAAGCATAATCATCACACCCAATGAGTATCAACTCATTCTTTTCAGCAAGTTTGAATATGCCTAATTAAGTCAGTGCTCATATTTTCTTCCTCATATACATCACCAACTTTGTTGTAACATTTGTAACTAATATAAGTGAAAATACGAAGCTCTAAATTAGAAATAATGTATATTCATTAGTGGTTGATTGGAGGAACAATTTTGGGTGTTTATGGGATGTATTACAAGTGAGGTAGAACTAGTCGTCTAAAGCACAACCTGTGTCTTGTCCAATACCAGAAGGGTATGGAACTGTTGTGTTACCACAACGGGTTTGACAGTTTGGTTTTGCTATAGTTCTTGAATTAGCACCTTGAAATCCTCCCTCGG
Organism: Chrysanthemum lavandulifolium; assembly: GCA_022545495.1. NCBI lineage: Eukaryota > Viridiplantae > Streptophyta > Magnoliopsida > Asterales > Asteraceae > Chrysanthemum > Chrysanthemum lavandulifolium. The sequence goes on from CM040241.1 coordinate 296,781,963, forward strand.
TCGTTGTAAAAGGGAATGCAAACAGACACATAACAACATAAAGAAGCATGATGACTCGCCTTTTTTTTTTCTTCGTAAAAATCCTTGTGTTTGCAGCTTATCTTATCTGATGTTTTATGGCATGCAGTGTCTACATGGATATGATGTTTAAATAGAAATCCACTAGATCAGATTCCATTGACAACATATTTAATTACTCCCAAATTCATAGTACAAATTATGTCAAGCCATACCCTTTAACAATAGGCCAGTTGATCAGTCAAGCTAGTCATGTACATGCTTCTACCAATAGGCCAGTTGATAAGTTAAGTCATGCACATTAAATGATAAAAGACTAGATGACATAAGCATTAAAAATACGGCAATGTGACATGAAATGAAACTTACTACGATTGTGGTTATTAATGGAGAAGAAGACCCTACCAGTTGTTTTGTTGGAGGGTTTATTTATTTTAGGACCATCAAGGCATTAAATTGTTTTCTTTATTACTAGAACATGGTCTTCCTCTTAAGATAAATAACTCCATTAAAGACCAACCCAAACCTTATTTTCTTTAACTTAATAACTAGTTCATTAGCTTAAAAAATCCATGTTCTACACCAAAAACACCACATAATTTGATGCCCCCGTCATGTGTGATGCCTGACCTGTTTGTGGCCTATATATACATGAAGTCAAACTCAGAGATGCTCAAAAAACTACAACACCTAGATACCTAAAATGACCACGCTGAATATATATCCTTATTCTAATTTGGGCAGTATTTCTAATGTTTTCGTTTACAGCTTCTGATCCTACCACTGAATCCTACACACTCATTAACTCAACCAACCTTGGGAAGCCAGGCTGCGACAGCCGGTGGGGACTTATTTGTTCCATACCCTTTCGGTGTTGGAGACAACTCAGAGTGTTATATAGATAAGGGATTTCACATCTATTGCAACACTTCCTTAATCCCTCATAAGGCCTCTTTTACTATAAATTATTACATCTCAACAAAACTAATATCGGATTGTAGAACCGGACGTCCAATCAAGTGGCGAGCAGGTGCTATATATATTCTCCAGATGGCACAGATTTAGGTTCATCTCAGATCTTTATGGATCATTTCCTCTTTCTTATACCTTATCCAATGTAAATAAGTTTACACTCATCGGTTGCTATGATTCTGCTTAATTGGCTGACCGCAGTATCAAAGTCTAGGTAGTGTCTACAGGTTGTATGGTCTTTATTCAATACCGGAAAAGGTTGCTGGTGACGATTGTGCTGGAAATGGTTGTTTTCAATCACCCATATCCCATGACCTAAACTATTATAGTACTCACATCAGTTCCTTGCCGGATCCAACCTATATATAATTTGAGCTATATTAGGTCATGCACATATGCATTTGTTAGAGAGGAGAATGTATTTAATTTCAATGGTGTTACTGATTTAAATGATACATCCTTCAGAGGGAGAACTGAAGCTACAGTGCCAGTAGTGCTTGAATAGGCTATTGGTAATTTTAGTTGCTCTCAAGCCGAAGCAACCAATGGTTATGCCTGCGAATCGAATAGCAAATGTGTTAGCACTACAAGGGAACGTGGTGGATACCGCTGTACTGTACGTAAAGATGGCTACGAAGGAAATCCGTATCTGTCTCCTGACTGCAAAGGTACAACAATCTTACACCTATTAACTAAAGATTGATGTATGTAAAAGTGATTAAACATCTTCCCTTTCTTTCCTTTTTTCCCCTTTTTTTTCCTTCAATAGAAAATTAACTTTTTTTTTTTCTCTTTTATGATCTACTGCTTTGGGTAGATTGTTTTGTTTTAGTGATATTATTGAAAGGAAAATATTATCACATCGCTTAATTTTATAGGTACATGTCGGAGCATGCGACGACTAACCATAGATCTCTATGAATAAAAATTTTGTAACTATAACTGATTAGTGGTAAAATTGTTAACTGACTTTGTTCATTTTATACTCGTATAAAAAAGAGAAGAGTTTTTATTTAAAATGAAATGCTAGACCCACATAAGAATTATACAAAAAAAAAAAAAAAAAAAAAATCCGCACGTTGATGTGTAAGGGAGTGATTGGTTTAATCAGAGAGAAGAGAAAAAAAGTATAGCAAAATAGATCAATCACTTCTTGACACATCAACTTGTGGATCTTTTAAGGTTAGTTGACTTAATAGATGCAAGTATTAACTAGTCGTAGATTTTTCTACTTTACTCGTAGTGTACATACAATGCATGTCCATACCTTTTCCTGTACCAAGTTGTATTTTTTTCCTTTTAGATTTTCCTTTTCTTTCAGACATCAACGAGTACAAGGATCCAAGAACCTACCCTTGTTACGGTGATTGCATTAATACTCAAGGGAGTTACAACTGTACATGTTTTCAAAGTACTAGCGGCAATGCAAAAACACAAAATGGTGCTAAAGATGCAAGATGGAAAATATTCATTATAGGTATACTTGCTCTTTCATGCAAATATGAACATGTGTTTGTCCATAAGTATAGCCTTTGAATCCCATCTTTTCAACATGTAATGTTTATCTCAAATTAACCCATGTTTTCTTCACTTAAAATTAATCCGCGCAATAATATTAACTTAAGTCTTTTTCATATTATTTTCATATGTAGCGATTGTGATCGGCTTATTAGCAATATTATTTGTGATTATGGGGATTTGCTTTGGAATAAGAAAGAGGAAGGGGTAACGAGGGTCAGTGAAAAGTTTTTTGAGCAAAACGGGCGAGTGTTGCTGAAACAAAGATCCATTCATAAGGCTCGCACAATGAAATGACTTTGTTTAGCACCACAGAATTTCGTAAAGCCACTGATCATTATTCTCAAGAGAGAATTATTGGTCAAGGTGCCTCTGGTATTGTGTACAAAGGAATTTTGTCTTGAAAACCATGTAGTTGCAATAAAGAAGTCAAAAGTAGTTGATGGGAGCCAAGGAGAGCCGTTCATCAACGAAGTCTTGATCCTTACACAAGTCATCCATCGAAATGTGGTAAAACTTTTGGGCTGCTGCTTGGAAGAAAAAGTCCCTGTACTTGTATATGAATTCATCTCAATAACACTCTTTACCATCATATTCATCATAGATGGGGTGGAATGAGTTGGTTATCATGTGAGAACAGGTTGAGAATAGCTGCTGAAGCTGCTGGTTCACTTGCATATCTTCATTCAGGAACTGATGTGAGTACTATAATAGTTTATGTCATGGGGTATGTGTGATTGAAAACAACCATTTCCGGCACACTCGTCACCAGCAACCTCCTCCGGTATTGAACAAAAGACCATACAACCTGTAGACACTGCCCTAGACTTTGATACTGCGGTCAGACAAGCAGAATCATAGCAACCGATGAGTGTAAACTTATTTACATTGGATAAGGTATAAGAAATATGGAAATGATCCATAAAGATCTGAGATGAACCTAAATCTGTGCCATCTGAAGAATAGCACCTGCTCGCCACTTGATTGGACGTCCGGATTCTGGAATCCTATATTAGTTTTATTGAGATGTAATAGTTTTTAGTAAAAGAGGCCTTATGAGGGATTACGGAAGTGTTGCAGTAGATGCGAAATCCCTTATCCATATAACACTCTGAGTTGTCTCTGACACCAAACCGAAGGGTATGGAACAATCAAGTCCCTACACCGCTGTCGATTCTGGCTTCGCAAGGTTGGTTGAGTTAATGAGTGTGTAGGATTCAGTGGTGGGATCAGAAGCTGTAAACGAAAACATTAAAAATACTGCCCAAATTCGAATAAGGATATTCAGCGTGGTCATTTTAGGTATCTAGGTGTTGTAGTTGTTTTAGCATCTCTGAGTTTAACTTCATGTATATATAGGCCACGAACAGGTCAGGCATCACACATGATGGGGGCATCAAGTTATGTGGTGTTTTTGATGTTATATATATAGCATCTGCTCTTACATGAAACAAAGCTTTAGTCAATTCCGAAAGAAGCTTTAGTAATCCGCACTAAAATTCGTGATGATATTGTTTTCATATTAGCCCTCATGTAAACTCAAAATAAATAAAGATATTTTGGTACTTAGCTTATTATTCGAGCTTCAGCAGATATCAATATGTTTTATAAATAAATATTGACACTTAGTACAAGGTAAACTCAAAATTTATATATAGTAAAACCTCTATAAAATAATATTCGATAAATTAATAACCTCGATAAAATTAATAATTTGTTCGGTCCCAACTTGGGACCGGTACAAATTTAGCCCTCAATCGATAAAATAATAAGATAATAATTTTTAGCCTCAATCGATAAAACAATAAGATAATAGGATTTTTCGGACACCTTCTCCCCTCTACATCGATCAAATAGGAACCAAATATTCGCTCTCTATCATTTTTATGATATGCAATCGAATATGTTGGTTGTTATTTATCTTTGGAGAGGTGGCTATCCCTTTATTTCATTATTCTATGAAAATGGACCCTCTCATTGAAACCCTATAGATCTTGTATCACGGTTTATTTTATTCTTTAGGTATCGTTTATTTCAATCATAACTGTCCAATCGTTATCCAGTGTGGGTTTATTGGTTTTAGGGTTTTCAATTGCAAGTTTTTTGAGCCTTATCTTTTGTTGCGATTGATTTGATTTTCGGGCGTCACTGTTATATCTTGTTTGGGATCTGGCCTGATTCATGGCAATCTATGGTACGTCGGATATATGTGTGGGTTTGATTTCAACGTATATGCCATGGCTGCGGTTTCAAGTATGATGGAAGTCAGTCGTTACGTGGGTTGGGAGAGTGTAAGTCAAGTTTATTGTGGTTCTTGTTCAAAAATTACTTCATTTGTTCTCGGATCTCATCTCCTGGTTTTCATTCGTATCTGGTGCATCTTGAGAAATTTATTTGGTAAGTTAGGGTTGGTTTGATGAACCCTATGTGTCCTTTATTTCTGGTCTGATTTGCAGCTTTCAATATTCATCATCATACAGATTTTGGGACGTTTTTGTGTTATGTGTGGGTCGTTTATGGGCGGCTGTCTATGTAAGTTGGGGTTTCACCCTATTTGGTCTTTGTCCACTAGTATTGTTAGACTCGGCTATGGTTGCTGTTCCGATTGCTATGGTACGGTGGTTTGTTGGAGGTTGTATTTTGTAGTGGTTTGTTTTCACTACAAAGATGGCATTGATGATTAGGGAGTCATTGTGTATGTTAGGGTTTTCAAACCCTATTTGTAAATCTATGGTGATTATAGTCACTTTGGAATTCAGTCTGATCAACTTTTGCGAGTGCTAACTATTGATGCAATTAATCATGCCATAGTTTTAGGTGGGGCAAACATTGATCGCATGGGTGTTAAGGGTCGGTGTTCTGATTGATGTTGATTCTTTTCAGCCTTTTTGTGATCATGGGAGCTATGGTGTAGTTAGCAAGTTGGAACATTCTGATTCTATGGTGTCAAACCATGGTTATTCGGTTTATTATATAGGAAGTGGTGTTTTACTTTGTTGCTGGTAATGCACCGAATCGTGCCGTAGTGGTCTTAAGGAATGGAGTTCATGGATGTTTGGATTGTTGGGATATCATAGGTTTCGTTTTTATTCAGACCTGTATGCGCTACTATAATGATGATTCTTCTCAACTTCTTGATTAGAAATAATTATTGTTGCATTGGTGAGGTCGATTGGAAGTCTTGGTATACGTTATAATATGGTGTCTCCACTATTGCTTCGTTTGTGTCTTAGCATACTATGAAGTCGTATGGTTAAGGATATATGTTAATTTACGACTTGGTATACATGTTGAATATGCGTATCACTACCTTTGGTATTGAGGGTTTATAATGGCTTGGTTGCTGTGATTGGGTGTTACGTTGCAGCTCGGTTGGGTAACATTACACTTGGGCATGTTCCGGGTATTTTTGTTACATTTTCTTGTCATTTGAGCATGGTCAAGGTTTATACCTTTGGAAGTTCCTAACAATTGTTAGGATTGTTGGTTGATATCCTAATGTTAGCGTGACTCTCCTGCATCCCTTATGGGAAAGGGCTCGGTATCACCGAATATTGGTGTTCATTTATTGTGGTGATTCATGTACAAGCTGAGAGAAGGAACAAGGTTTTTGTTCCGGAATTTTTCTGCTTTTGTAACAAGTTCCAGCTTATATGATCGCCTTTAGTGTTAATATGATGTGTACTACACCTGGTTTTGACTTTTGGCCATCACTTGTGTTAGTTTGCTTCTTTACTTGGTAAGTGTGGTATTGCATGTTACTGGAGTACTACTTGGAAGGCGTGGAGACTTGGTTGGAGGTTTCTTTGGGATGCAAGTTATGGAACGCTACTATGACTACGAAGAATTAAGTGTTTACTTGAATTAAGCATGTATTGTATTTATTTATTGTAGTCATTGTAGGATGTAAGTTTAATATGTTAGTTATAAGAATGGCCTATCATTCTTATATATGGGTTATGTAAGTGTCCTAAGGGACTGAGATGAGGGAAGTCACCCTCCTCCTTTGTACTTCAATGTTTTTGGTGTAATGCATTTTACCGGTGAAAAATCCTTTTACCAAAAAAAAATAATTTTTGAAACGCATGGTGTATATATATTGGTCCCAACGAAACTATAAATTAATAATTACTAGAAAATTCATATATATATATATATATATATATATATATATATATATATATATATATATATATATAAGGCCACAAGTAATTGAAACTTGTACAAATTCATATAATTCAATTAAGGTTATAGATAATCTGGAACTTGTCCTAACGAAACTAACTTTTTACTTATTTATAAATAATGAAATTGACAAATTCAATTAATTTGTGAATGTGAATTCATAAAGTGATAATCGAACTTATTTTCTAATTTATTTTCATCTCTAACTAGTATACATTGTAACTAGTATATTTGATTTGTGAATTTAAAGATCATATGCAAAACCTCTTTAAATTAATAAATTATTAATTTATCGATATAATAATATCTCGCTAAATTAATAAAATATCCCGGTTCCAACACCATTAATTTATAGAGGTTTTACTTTATAGTAATATTTTCCCATTTGCTATAAACAATATTAATAATTAAAGTTAGTCATGTATCTATTTGTATGTTCGATATGAAGTTAAAGTATATAGGCCATTTTTGATAATAGGATTTGATACATGCTCAGTTGGAATTTCATCATGGAGAAAATAACTTATCATATTAATTATATGTACTGATTTATAAACTTACAAATTTTTTCTTTTATCTGTACTCGGAAGAGATCTAGTTAGAAGAGAAAATAAAATGAAAAGAATGAGAAACATTTATAGTCATGCATTTCAATTAAAAATAAGATATTTATGGTTGGGGATAACAATCATTAAAGAGGAAAATGTAGTCATCTTTGGTGAATAGGTGATGAATAGTAACTATGTTGATGTGTTAGCAGTTGTGATTTGTAAGGTTACGAATAAAAACACGAAGAGTGCGGCCTCTTTGCGGGTTTTGTGGTGGTGGATTTGGTGGTGGTAGTGGATGTTGTGGTGGATGTTTGTTGATGGGTGGATTATCACCTTCCATGATGAAAAGTGATAAGGTTACGAACAAAAACACGAATAGGGGGTTAGAATACAAGAAAGCTAATAAAAAAGAGAAAACTCACTTGATAGGAATCAAGCGAGTAAACCTAATCGAGATAGAAACCTAGCTAACTATTCTATTCCCCGGCAGCGGCGCCAAAAACTTGATGTGTGGTTCAGGGTCGAAAGACTTCCTTTTCCGTGAGCAAGCTTTACAACCCACTAGGTAGTGTACCTAATCGTTTCAGTGTAGTATGGGTAAGTTCAGGGGGTTGATCGTTCTCTAGGAGAATAGAGATGCTAGTAGAGATATATGACGAAAAGGTAAGATGAAGATGATTCTTTTTAGTCTTTTTATGGTTTTTTAAGAAAGCAAGTAAAATTTCGGGGTTTGAAAAGTGGGGGTTTGGTAATCTACCAATTAAACTACTTAACAAAGTAAATTAAAACTAATTACATTAAATAAAAGTAAAAGCTATAGATTGTATGAGTGTGTTTGTTATGATAATTAAAAGCGTGTTCACTTAGATTTTCTTAATCCCTAGTTATCTTTTATTGGTCGGTTGAATTGTCACATCCTTGTCCTAATTGATGTGTTGTATTCCATGTTAGTCATAGGGTGGTGCCTAACTCCTCAATTCTATGAATCGTAACTCTCCTCTAGAATCCTTAAGCTACAACCCACTAATAAACACAACGAGAGCCTAAAGTGTACTCTAAGGCTTTATGCTATTTAGGACGTTCAAGGTCGCAACAATTAAAGAAGAAGCCAGTTTTCCTTAATCTAGCGTCTATGTTGGAATCAATCCTAACTTGTATTTCAAGTGTTAGTCATTAATATGTAATAGGTTGCTTAATTAAAGAGTGACAATTAAAGAGTGACACCGTCGCATTTTGTAACACTATATATAGAATCCGATTTTTTCAGTTTTTAGAGAGGTAGTTTTGTGAAGTAAAAACCTAAACCGAACCAAGGTTGTCTTGTACAGTATCTTAGGGTTCCATACCCTATTTTACAACAAGATAAGTGTTTTACTTCATTAATTCAATTATGTCTTCAATTGTTTTGTGTATGCTTGCATGTTCTCCATGTCAAGCTAATTTACTTGTGTGTTTGCTTAGATAATATGAAACCTAGTTATTGAATATTGATTGGTTGTCTCTTATATTAATTGTGATTGACCTAGTATTGCGATACTTTTTTTCTGCTTGAAGCTTTGAATTCACAGTTAACTTATTAATAAGGGTTTCATAAAAGCTGGTTATCTTGGGTGATCACCGAAACCCTTTTTTTGGGTTTTCTTCTGATCGCTAGCTAGGGTTTGATCATTATCGGTTTGGTTGTCATTACAAATCATTCTACCGACCTGATCTCTTCACCATATCATGTAATCACTATTGCGCGCCTATGCTTATAAACCCTAGTTGTTAAATTAGGGTTTTAATTGTTTTGTTTGAAGACCAGACATTATTTTCTTCTTGTTTTAAGGTTTCTGATTGTTGTGATGTCAAATTTGGGAGAGGAGATTGGTGGTATGCCACGGCCTGGGATAAGTTCGGATGGACAAGTGGAGCCGGTTTCACTTGATTCAAGCCCTAGTAGTGACGCATCTAGTCATGACATGCACGAGGTCACGATACTTTCTTGAAAATTCGTGCTATTGAAAAACAAATCTTAGAGGAAAACTTGTTCTTGTGGGTGAGAATGGGCAACCATTAAAACCAAGCGGGACGATGGATGCTACTACTTCTCTGGGGCTTATTCGTTTGAGCATCTTAAGGTGCTTGATCTCGAAGGAGCTTGAGGAGATGCTTTCTTCTATCGGTTATTGAAACCTCCTCAAGATACAAGTGGTCCTATGGCTTCAATGTTAATGCACATGGGGCTACTGGTATTGAGAAGGATGGTGTGCATGCTTTGAAACGACCTACTTCATCGTATCTTTGGTGTTACTTCTCTTGAACCAATGAAACACATGTCTAACTTTCGTAGGTTGGAATGTAGTAAGAAAGCTAATGGTGTGGATCTTTACGTCCCAATGAAAGTGGTTGAAGAGGTAAACACTAGGTTTGAGAATACTTTGTATGGGTATTTCCTTGGTAAACGCCTTGCTTTTCTTGTTGTTGATTACTTTTACGCAATGTGTGGGCTAAGTTTGGTATACACAAGGTAATGATGAGCAAGGGTTCTTCTTTTTAAGTTTAATTCGAAAAAGGTGTTGATGGCGTTATTGAAAACGGTCCTTGGTTGATTAATAATGTACCTATTATTCTTAAACCATGGACGGTGAACACCAATTTACTTAAAGAGGATTTGACCAATATCCGGTGTGGGTTAAATTCCATGACGTTCCTCTTGCTATGTTTTTCGATGATGGCCTTAGTCTCCTTGCCACATTAATAGGCACGCCTAAAGGTTAGATGCCTTCACTAGCCAAATGTGCAAGGACTCGTGGGGCGTAGTAGTTTTGCTAGATGCATGATTGATGTGAAGTCGGATGAGCTTCTTAGGGACGACCTTCTTTGTTGAGATTCCATTACTTGATGGGTCGGGGTCGACTATCGAGACGATCACGGGTTGAATATGAGTGGAAACCACCGCATTGTGATAAATGTAAGATTTTGGTCATACTCCTATTGATTGTCCTAAAGTTGTTGAACCTCCTACTCAGCCTTCTAAGCGTGCAAATGATGGTGCAAATGATGGTTTCAAGATGGTTTATAATAGGAAGAAGGGAAAGCAAGGTGGGTCTTCTATTCCGGGTCAAGGAGGGTTTTTCAAACCTGTTGTGGGTAAACAGTTTCAATACCAACCCAAGAAGAATCCTCCTGAACCTAAGAAAGTAGTAGTCACTAAGAAGAATGCTTCTGATGTGGCTAGTTCGAGTGGAACCAAGATCGCTACATCTAACCAGTTTGATGCTCTTAATATGGAACATACGGATGCGTCTGGTATTCCTTCTAATGACACTATCAAGGATGTGGATTACGGTTGTACAATGGAAGTTAATGAAGATAAGTCTACTAAGACAATCTTGCATCACAAGAGCCTCTTGTGAGTGATTTGAAAGAGATGGAGTCGGTAGTGGCTCCTCAAACTAGTGATTCTTGTATACCACCTGCCTCTTCTACTAAGAGAAGTAACCCTTTTCTAAAGTGGGAGAGATTGTAGTGTCCGATTCTGAAGATGAGGTTGTTGTTAACCCATTTGATGAGTCTGCTAATATATTTGGTGGTGGCCAAGAGTTTTAAGATGAGTATGATGACTATGATTTCGATGACTATGCGAAACAGGTTCGTGATCTTCCGGGGAATTTGGATGCCTTTAATGCCATGTATGGCACAACGTTTCAAGGTCCTAGGAAGTAATTTTATTTCTTTGTGTCATATGTTATCATTTGAGTAGTGGTTTGTTTTCTTGGTTAGAAAACATGAAGTATCTTGTTATGTAAGCTCTATGCCTATGTAACGGGCTGAGATATGGGATTTCACTCATATCCATTGTACTTAAACGTTTATTTGGTTAATATATTTACCAGGGTGCAGGATTACTCCCCTTTACCCAAAAAAAGACCTAGTATTGCGATAGGTCATTCGTTGTGTTATTAATGCTTGATTAGTCTTTGTTGAACCATAGCTTATTGATAAGGTTTTAAAAGGTACCATTTTGAGGGTCGTTTAAGTCCTTATTTGATCACTTTTGTATCCGTTATTGCTTAATATCGTTCCTTTTCACTTTTTAGGTCTCGTGAAGGCAAAATCTTGGAATGGCACTTATTTGACGAAAAGCGCGAATATATGAAGAAAATGGCCAAAGTCAAAATCGAGACACTCGCGATTCTTTGAAAGTAGAAGGCGCGGCGTCGGTGTTAATGGCGACGCCGTCCCAAAAATATTAATGACGATCTGGTCTCAAAACTCGTATTTTCAAGTGGCGACGTCTAGGCTGTGGAAGAAGCGGGCCGTCGCTACTCGAGCAACCTAGATGCAATCCAGACGACGTCGAATTTGAAGAGGACGGCGTCACGGACATAAGGTGACGCCGTCGCAAGGTTAACGTGGCCAAGACGAAACCCTAATGGCGGCGACACACGGCGTCACTAAACATAAGGTGACGCCGCCGCAATTGTAATCTTATATATAGAATCCGAATTTTTCGGTCTTTGGGTGGAGAGTCTTTGGGTAAAACCTAAAACCGAACCTAAGGTGTCTTGTACAGATTTTAGGGTTTTAAACCTATCTTACATCAAGATAAGTCTTTACTTCATTAATTCAATTATGTCTTTGATTATTTGTGTGTATGCTTGCATGTTCTCCATGTCCGCTAATTTATTTGTGTGTTTGCTTAGGAAGTATGAAACTTAATTATTGAATATTGATTGGTTGTTTCTTATCTTAGTTGATTAATGATCTAGTAATCGATAGGTCATTCGTTGTGTATAATGCTTGATTCATCTTTGTGAACCTTAAAGTATAATTACGAGTAATTGTAGGCTAAACTATCCAAAGAGCGCCTTAGAGTAGGAGTCTATAATATCTAGTGGGTTTGTAGACAAGACCCTTTGGTAAGTTCGAAGAGTTAGGGAGAAAGCATACCCTACAACTTTAGACACACTGCGCAACTAGGAATAAGGCGACACTCAACCATCAATAGGAGATAATTAAGGAGTAATACAAACTAAGTAAACACATCTTTAAACTATCATACGAGCACACATTAATTAGACATAGACTCCACAACCCTAGTTTAGATAATTAGATAATAGTAGAGTAATCGGTGAAATACCAACCCCCAATCAATACCCGAGATTAGTACCTTTCCATTTTCATAAAATATAAAAGATAAAAATAATTTTCCTCAACCTTAACCTTAGCGTAGTAACTCCTACTAGCATTCCTATTCCCAGAGAGCGATATCAATACCCGTGGCTTACCCTAATTACTACACTACAACGATTAGGTTCACGCCTGGGGTGTTATAAAACTTGCTCGAAGAAAGGAAGTTCCTTTGACCCCGAGCGAGCGTGTAGCGTTATCAAGTTTTGGCGCCCCGCCGGGAATAGAATAGCTAGTTAGTAGTCCACCTCGTTTAGGTTTCTTTGTGATTCCTATCAAGTAAACTTTTTCTCATTTTAGATTTCTCTTAGTCTATCCCCTTCTTCGTGACCCTTGTTCGTAATTTCATCACTTTTCATCATGGAAGGTGATCTACTCCGGACTACCTTCTTTTATTTCTCCGTTCACAAAACCGTAAGAGATGAAAAAGGCGGACCGGGAGAAAATGCATGTTTACCAAGGATTTAAAATATCTTTGGATCGTTATGTCTGGCGGCGTGATATCCACGAATACAACGATCGTGTGATAAAATGATAAGATCAAGAATGTACAAAGATAGGAATCGATTGACTAACACTAGGAATGTGAATAGTAATAGCTCATCACGACTATATCGTTAAAAACGCACAATCGAAACCTAAAAGCGTAAAAGATATCAAACGTCGTTTAACATAAATTAAACGTAAACATATAAAAACAAAACGATTATAACTATAGTAGGGATTTGCATGTCTAAGCGACTTAAATGCAAATTAAATAAAATTAAAATATTAAACTATAATATACAAGTATATACAAAAGTTAAGAAAACTAAAAACTAAAACATATATGTATACATAATAATTACATAAATGTAACAAAATAAAATAAGAAAAGGATAATAATTAATTATACTAAGAAATTAAAACTATAAAAATTTGAAGTCATTTTAATTCTATTTTACAATTGTTTACCGATTAAAATCTAAAAACTTACGTTCTTGAATTTTACGTAACGTACAAAATAAAAACGTGAATTCAGTCCAATACAACTCCCACAAATGTGAAAATTATATTTTAGAATCCTAAAAAGATAAGAAAATTATTAGAAAATAAAATAAATTTTTACACAATAAAATTAATTATTATTAATTAAAATGAATTAAATGTATTAAAAATGAATTAAATAATAAGAAAATCTAAAATTAACTTAAATAAATGAAATAAAGAATTTGAAAATCTAAAATATAATAAAATGAATTTAGAAACTGAAAAGTATTTTTACATAATTATTCTATTTATTATTAATTATTAACTATTAAAAGTATTAAAACTAATATTTAATTATTAAAATACTAAACAAGAAAAGAAAAATCTCAAACTTTTACAAAATTCTAAAATAAATATAAGAAGCTAGGAAAATATAAAATTGATAGCTTATGTGCAAAAATAAGCTAATGGGCAAAACTCCAAAAGAGAAGTTATTACTTAAGCTTGAAAGAAGTTCTTTGGTTTTACATTTTCGGACTAAAATAATGCGATATTAGACATATTAGATGAAAATGAAACTATACAAACCAAGAAATAAGCAAAGCATGAGCTTATGAGCCCAACAGTTAAGCTTATGGCTTGACTGTTGGAGCTCAAGCTCAATATAAGCTTGAAAAAGGCTTTAAACAGAAAACAAAAGATAAAATAAGGTATATACAAGTCCAATGGGTCACATATAAACAAGAAATTGGACTGAATAGGTGTGAACTTATGGTTTAGACAATCAAGCTACAAGCTTGACTTGGATGGAATTGAGGCCTCTAAAGCCTGTAACAAGCTCCCCACAGGAAAACAAAAGGAAAGAAATATGTATACAAGCTATATGGACAAGCATGAACAAGTATGTACAGGCATTCACCCATAAGCTTGCAATAAGCTAATAAGCAAATCCAAAACCAAAGTTCTGCAGAAGCAGTACTTTCACAAAATGGGACAAAAAGAAAGCTCATTGCAGCCCTTGTAAATAAGCTACAATATAGGAATTAAGCACTGGATCTCAAAGTATAGTGGTTAAGCTTCCCAAAAAGCTAAACCACATAATCTAGATCCAACAGGTGAACTTTTGAGGAGCTTGTGGAATGGTGTAATACCACCGACTTGCTCGGAGGTATGTTGAGAGTGGGCAAACACAAGCCTCATTTGAACCTATCAAATAAGCCTCAACAAGCTCAACTTATCTTGAGGCATTGAGATGGACTGCTTAGCTTCTCACAAAGCCAAGAATCACAAGCTCAAGCTCATTAAGGAGCTTATAAAAGCTTAAGTAACAAGCCCCACTCATTTGTTTGCTTCAGTTGAGTGGTCAAATCAGGACAAAATAAAGGAGATGATTAAGCTAGGTAAATAAGCTAAAGTGAAAAATAATCATACACATAAATAAAAGACCACAAAGGCTACACAAAGAAGCTAAGTACACAAGCTAAGGTCAAATCCACAAGCTTTTGCAAGCTTGTGAATTTGACTCCTAAACTGTCGTGAGCATGGAGTGCACAAAGGACTAAAAATAAGCTAGTAAATAAGCACTTAAAAGGCTGAGAAATGGTAAACTAATATTTTTCTGATTTATACAAGCAACTATATTTTAATAATCCAAAATATGAAAAGCTAAAACTTAGTATTAAACACACACTTAAATTCTAGATTTTATTCAAAATCGACTAAGGAAAATTTTGACTTTAACTAAAAACTGAAAAGGTTGACTAAAGTGAATTTAGAAATTAAACCACTGATTATATATGTTATATTATGCTATAAAAACATGAAATAAAGCTAACTTAACAACTTATACATCAACGTGATGAGATTTGTATTGCAAAATCCTAACAGTTTACTAAATAAGAAGAGATTAAGGAGATTTTGACTTTAATTAAACAAGGACAAGTATTAATACTTACTCTAAGCTACTAGATACTAATGTGACAGTAAACAATAACAAACAACAACAGACATACACTAGATTGCTACTCTATCAGTAAATCCAAACAGTCTTAAAAAGGATTATTTTGAGGTTTACAAAGCATAAGACTGCATAAGCTAATTCCATCCAATCCAGAGATACCACAGTGTCAAAGTGGATCTTTTTCAACCTAAACCAGATGTCAAACCAGTCTAAGTCTAGGATCTTCAAGAATTGACATTTTGACAGTCAACAAACCATATCCAACCACAGTCCAATCCAAGGCATTACAACTTAATATAAAGCTTTAATATCACTAAATAACAACAAATAATCACAGAAACATGAAAATCAAAACATCTAAAGGACTAAAACAGTTAAATGCAAAATTATGAAAAAATGAAGCTTACATGTGATCAAGGCGGGCGAGTACCAAGGATCAAAACCACTCCTAGCTTGGTGTCAACAAGCTAGAAACCGAAAAACCATCCAGATTAGCTTCCATTACCCCTGGATCGCTATTAAGATCACAAGTTGACTTTCATTGACTTTTATTGATTTTTAGCTTTTTCGAATTTAAAGACTAAAACTTGTTTAATGAATCTAAAAGCCTTAAAACTTTGTCAAGAGCTTGTTTGAGCTTAAAGATCCCTTAAAACAACCACAAAACATGAAATTTAAAAGTCTTGAAAATTAAAGGAAATAAGCAAAACTTGAAGCGAGATGAAACTTGAAATTAAACTGAAATTAAAGATTCATTACACTAATTAAAGAAACATTACAACATTGAAACTTTAAAAGACAAGAAATTTAAAGAAAGCAATTTAAAAATTATACTACGTGACAATGGCCTAATGCCAAAGTAAGTCTTCACTGTCTTTCTTCTTCCTTTTATACCCAAACTCTCTTCCTTTTTGACTTCAGGGCATATCCCACCAATAATATTAGCCATTGGATGACTAGGGACACTCTTGGCCGTTTGATGCATTTTGGCGGGAAAAAGGTTTTAACAGGTGGAGAGGTTGAGTGAAAGGTGGAGTGAGCTTTAAATGATTATTGTTTTGTTGTTGAGGTGGGGGGACAAGGAGAGGAAAAGGTTGAGGAGGGGGGATGGGTTTGTGGAGTGATTTCAGGCAGTGGGTGAGAGGGGAAGAAAATGGCACGAGGTTGGAGTGTTTGACCAGGCATTGACCGGGGTGGTATCAAAGGGTCGGGTCAATGGATTGGGCCAGCTGGGTTTTGGGCCTTGGATTTGGTTATGATATAATAAAAGGTGTCCGTTTGGTTTAAGTAGACACAAGGACCAAATTTGCAAAATCTCCAAACTTGAGGGACTGATCATGCCACATTTCCAAACTTCTCTCAAGGACCAAAAGTGCCATAACATAATTGCACAAGGACCAAAGTTGTATATTTATTGTATTTTAAACTTTAAGGACCTTAGATGTAATTTTTGGATTTTGAGGACTAAAGTTGTAAATTCCCAAAAGTTTATCAAAATGTTCCAAATTTTCAATCATGCATAGTACAAGGGTATTATGTGTAAAATTCAAGTTTTGAATACCAGGGGACTATTTTTGCCAATTTTGTAACGAGGGGTAAAATTGCCATTTGTGTAAACTTTTATCCGTGGATGTTTTGTGAACATTTTGATTTCCCAAGGACTTAAGTTGACTTTTCATTCATTTAAAACTTTTAGGGACTATTTTGACAATTTGAGTAACCCGAGGATGAAAATGACAATTGTTATGAAATTGATCAATTTTCACTTGTTTTCAATCTTTTGTACCGAATCACATAAAACACATTTAAATGATATTTATAACATTTTGTGAGTCATTTGTGTATTTTGGTTGTTTTGTGGGTTTATATAATACAAATATATGTGTATTTAGACACACATCGAAGGTGATAACCCACTACCATTCATCAACCCACCACCAAATGACCATCCAAGAGCCCGTACTCTTGGTGAATACTCAAGACCAAGCCACCTAGGCTATAGGAACACCATTGAGCTTCCGACCAAGCCCAAACTACGGCCTGCGATCCGGCACCATCCGGTTGGTGCAAAGCGGATGTGCATTCCATGGACTTCGTTCGAAGATCCAAATCGACATCCGAGGATTTCCTCAAAATCGTCGATTCCATCGACCTTGATGCTACTACTCGGGAGACCACGCTACTGCGTCTCTTCCAATTCTCTCTACGGACCAAGCTAGTAATTGGCTTCGGCGACTTCACGGCTCCATCTCGAGTTAGGATGATCTTACCTCTCGCTTCCTTGCTCAATTTTTCCCACGGGAGAACCACTAAGCTTAGGCGAGACATCTTGACATTCCAACAACGTCAAGGTGAATCTCTCTAAGCATGGACCCGATTCAAGGACTTACTTCATAAAGTCCTCATCACGGCATTGATCTTTGGCTCCAAGTCCAAATCTTTTATGATCATGTCAACTTCCCCACTAAGCGATCCATTGACCAAGCGGCGGTGGAAAACTTAGTGATCTCACCGGAAGAATTATGGGAAATAATAGAGGACCTCGCCTCTATGACAACGAAAGTTGGGATGACCCCGTGGGTGCCCAAAACCGTCAAGGCAATCTCCTTGCCTCCTCCCGACCGTAGGATGATCGAACTTGAAGATCAAGTTAAATTCCTCATGAGTTCCTACGAAAATCCTAAATCTTCACACCATGTGAACAAAACTTCTTCCTCGTGCGGCGTTTGTGATCCTCATAACACGCAGACTAGCACCGATCCCCGAACACGCTTACGCTGACTACGCATCCTCGCGTATTAATGGAGCAGGAGGAAGATTCCCTACAACACCCGGACCTAGGAATTTCAATGAAACCCGTGAAGCATGGAAAAACAAGCCCGACTTTTATTGGGGACAAACCAAAGAATTCACTTCTAATGATTTCTCATGGCCCCCACCTAACGGTCCTAACCAACAAAACATCGAAGGGATGTTGCAAAACCTAGTTGCATCCCAAGAAACCCAAATGGCTAAGCTCTCGGACCGCTTTAATAATCAACAAGACGAGATGGATAGGAAAATAGACAACCTTTTGAAAGCCATAGCTAATAGTGATAAGAAGGTTAGTGCTATCTCAACTCCCAGCCTTGAGCATAGAGATTAAGGATCCAAGCAAGCTAAAGTATGTCCGATTCGTCAATACCATCGCCTTAGTTGAACTGATGAAACAAATGACGAAGAGGACTATACACTTGTGGATGAGGAAATACCGAGGAAGTAGATGAAGTAGACATTGACTATTTCAACAAATTTCCTGCGAAAGAAGAACTATCTCGACACCTCACTTAGTGCGTGACCTCCGTCAAATGTATGTTAGGAAAGTCCTCGAATTAAGTTTGGGAACCCTTGGAATCTTAACATACCATGTGTCATAGGACACCTTTTTGTGGCAAAGCTTACATTGATCGCAAGTCCCCAATCAACATAATGACTAGCACCTACTACAATTGGGTAATGAAGAAGCCTATTCCAACTAGGCAAGACCCCAATGATCCTAATGTTAGTTGCAATTTTCTTAGTAGAGTTAAGGGATTGCCCGTTTATGTAGGTAGTTTCACGTTTCCTACGGACTTCATAATTGTGGAT
Organism: Chrysanthemum lavandulifolium; assembly: GCA_022545495.1. NCBI lineage: Eukaryota > Viridiplantae > Streptophyta > Magnoliopsida > Asterales > Asteraceae > Chrysanthemum > Chrysanthemum lavandulifolium. The sequence goes on from CM040241.1 coordinate 296,800,938, forward strand.
GATATTAGCACGGCCATAGACCCTAGCTTGTCCCATGTTATTCTAGGAAAACCTTTCATAGAAAGCACCGGGATGACCTATGACCCCTCATTAGGAGTAGTGCGATTCAAGAATAAGACCGATGACATAGCTTACCAAATGCCGTTTAAGATTGAGAAGTTTTCATCACTCTCTCAATGATGAAAAGGAACTTAAACTATCGGTCTATTATAGGAATGATGAGGATAGGGAGAAAGGTGTTGATTATGTTATGGCTAAGATTTTCGGATTCTATAAGGATTGCTTGAGCCTAGGACCGAATATAGGACCGATTGGGGAGAGGATGAACTCTTAGAGAAGCGCATTTTAGGCACTTCTACAACATGGAATCCCCCATTAGAAACCGCCAAGAGGGCGGTAATGAGAAAACGTAGGAGCACGACTACGAGTCTAGCTACAAGACTCATAAATAAAGAAAAGCGCTTCGTGGGAACCCATGCTTAATTGTTTGCTTGTTAGTGTCATATATCTTTTATTAATTGTTTATCCTCATGTTTAAATTTGTAAAAATGCTTTATTTTGTTTTTAACTTCGTCTTAATTGCATATAAAGGTATTTTACATAAGGGATAAGTGTAGGGAGGATTACACACGTTTTCAAAAGAAACGTAAACATGAGAATAAAAATTAATTAAAAGATATCTATGTTTTTTGTTCGAGTCAAATGTTTGTATCGAGTCATAATGGATGTTTTGCGAAATTTTCCAGATTCTAAAGATGTAAATTTTCCGATTTTTCGTAAAATTGCGATCGGTTTTGTCGGGATAACTGACGGCGTGAGGATTGCAACTGACGGCGTCGGGAAGGAGTAAAACATCGATTACTTTTCTCGTTTTCGAGCTACTTATAAATTTTGGAATTTTCCGGTCTTAATTTTCTTAGAAATTGCAAACATCCATTCCACAAACATTATATCCTAGTTTAAATCGAGTCTTATATATATTATTACCGCCGATTTCTGTGAAGGTTTCGTTTGTTTTCTTCAAATGTGCAGTTTAGTTTGTCGAGAAGAAGTTACATAAGATTGGAAGGAGCTTTTCACGCAATAATTCTTCTTGGAAAAGAGTTTAACCACCACTTTACACGGATCCTACCGAGCTAATCGGGGAGTATTAGTTTCTTCGTTTTAATTACCTTCTTTATCATAACTTTGATACTTTCGGGAACATTGGGGACAATGTTCGGTTTAAAGTGTAGGGAGGAAAATAAAGCGGAACTTTGAAACTATGCTTATCCTTGATTATTTGCTTTGTCCAATTGTGATTATGTAATAAACCATGAGAGAATGTCGGTTAGGGTAATTTTGGCACCAAATTTAAAATTTTTCATGACATATAGGAGTGGGCCATTAGTCTTAACAAAAGCGTCTCATGGATAGGAAGTTATATGACTAGCACAAAACCCTTTACCGCCCAAATTCCACCCAAAATGTGAGGATCGACCTTAGATTAGTAGGAATTAAAGCATTCATCTTTAATGCTTAGAGTGTGAACCGGTAGTATATTAGATTCTAGAACTTGTTTTGTGATGCATTCCGAGATCATAAGTGAGACTACACTTGTGTAGTTAGGAATAACTAAATGATAAGAGGCATTAGGATAACCCTTGTTTGATACCGTAATATAATTACTTCTTCCGATTCGGTTGAGTAATTCCCCACACCCTGCGTTGTACTCATCTTTAGTACACGATACCCTAGTTAACCCCTCGAGCCTATCCTTTTCGCGGTTCTCGTGATATTTCGGTTTTCGGAATATCAATGAAAACATTGTTTACACCCCACCCCAAATATACACCCAAATCGCCTTAGCCTACCCCGATGCACTCACTTTTAGTGCAAATGTTTGTTATCACCCTAAACCCTTAGTTCAATTATCTAGTTGCTTGCATAAGTTGCTAAGTCGAGTCATATCCTTTGTATACGATTTTGGGACGATTGGGATTCATAGGAAAAGTTAAAGTTTATGAAATGACGGAAGGAACATTAAATTCAAATTCCTTTGTTTGCGTAATAATGTACCCCAAGTGTTTTGATCTTTTCAAATCGGGTCAAATTAGTGTTAGAGTAATAAAACTCAAGTGTAGGGATATGCTATAAATCCTAGTATTTTGATGTTATCGTAGAGGATGGTAGAGTAAAAGTGTATGAAAAAAAAAAAAAAAAAATCGAAAAAAATCGAAAAAGAGAAAAAGAAAAAAATAATATAGAGTGAAAAAAAAAAAAAAAACCATACTGCTACTATCCTACATCTATCCTTTAAATTTATGTTTGTTTATTTAGGTTATCTAGAGTTTAGAGTGTCGAGTCTTGGCTTAGCAACGCCATTCTTCGTATGCATTTAACATAGAGATTTTTGACTTGCCACCACTAAATAGCCTATCCCACCAAACCCTTGTTTCCCTACCGTAAGCCTAACGTTACAACCCTTTAAAGACCTCTTTGATAGTCTTTCCTAGGTGCTTACGCCAAAGCGATGGAGGTTTGATCTATTCTCAAGCCTATGGTAATCTATGTACTAGGACCGGTTAATGAGTGTTTATCTTCCATTTCCTATATTGTTATATTTCATTTATACACCCGAGAGAGATGTGAGTATCCAAACACCCCATGTGAGGTGCTAGTATGTAATTTCGTGCTTGTTATGACTTTCTGGGGCTTATATGTGTTGTGGACCGTTTTGAATTGATGCTTCATTACCCCAACATATAAATTAATTGGCTAAAAGCACATTTGCTTGAGGACAAGCAAATAACAAGTGTAGGGATATTTGATAAGGTTTTAAAAGGTACCATTTTGAGGGTCGTTTAAGTCCTTATTTGATCACTTTGTATCCGTTATTGCTTAATATCGTTCCTTTTCACTTTTTAGGTCTCGTGAAGGCAAAATGTTGGAATGACACTTATTTGGACGAAAAGGCGCGAATATATGAAGAAAATGGCCAAAGTCAAAATCGAGACACTCACGATTCTTTGAAAGTAGAAGGCGGCGGCGTCGGTGTTAATGGCGACGCCGTCCCAAAATATTGTGACGATACGGGTCTCAAACTCGTATTTTCAAGTGGCGACGTCTAGCTGTGGAAGAAGCGGGCCGTCGCTACTCGAGACGGCCTAGATGCAATCCAGACGGCGTCGGTGAAGAGGACGGCGTCACGGACATAAGGTGACGCCGTCGCAAGGTTAACGTGGCCAAGACGAAACCCTAATGGCGGCGACACGACGGCGTCACTAAACATAAGGTGACGCGATGCAATTGTAATCTTATATATAGAATCCGAATTTTTCAGTCTTTGGGTGGAGAGTCTTTGGAGTAAAACCTAAAACCGAACCTAAGGTGTCTTGTACAAGATTTTAGGGTTTTAAACCCTATCTTACATCAAGATAAGTCTTTACTTCATTAATTCAATTATGTCTTTGATTATTTGTGTGTATGCTTGCATGTTCTCCATGCCCGGCTAATTTATTTGTGTGTTTGCTTAGGAAGTATGAAACTTAATTATTGAATATTGATTGGTTGTTTCTTATCTTAGTTGATTAATGATCTAGTAATGCGATAGGTCATTCGTTGTGTACTTAATGCTTGATTCATCTTTGTGAACCTTAAAGTATAATTACGAGTAATTGTAGGCTAAACCATCCAAAAGAGCGCCTTAGGTAGGAGTCTATAATCTCTAGTGGGTTTGTAGACAAGACCCTTTGGTAAGTTCAAGAGTTAGGAGAAAGCATACCTACAACTTTAGACACACAACTGTGACTAGGAATAAGACGTGACACTCAACCATCGATAGGAGATAATTAAGGAGTAATACAAACTAAGTAAACACATCTTTAAACTATCATACGAGCACACATTAATTAGACATAGACTCCCACAACCCTAGTTTAGATAATTAGATAATAGTAGAGTAATCGGTAGAAATACCAACCCCCAAATCCAATACCCGAGATTCGTACCTTTCCATTTTTCATAAAATATAAAAGATAAAAATAATCTTCCTCAACCTTAACCTTAGCGTAGTAACTCCTACTAGCATTCCTATTCCCTAGAGAACGATATCAATACCCGTGGCACCCTAATTACTACACTACAACGATTAGGTTCATTGCCTGGGTGTTATAAAACTTGCTCGAAGAAAAGGAAGTTCCTTTGACCCCGAACGACGCGTGTAGCGTTATCACTTATAGTTACTAGTGGAATTGTAGGCTAGATATCCAAAGATAACCTTAGTGTTAAGTTTATGAATCCTAGAGATTTCGTAGTCATTAACCTTAGGTAGCTTCAAAGAGTTAGGGATAAACGCATACCCTACGACCTTAGAAACACAACGCGTTAAGAATAAGGACGTGACAATTCAACAATCAATAGGAGATAACTAGGGAGTAATAACATCTAAGTAAAAACATTTTTAATCATCATAAGAGCACACAACAATAGACATAGACTACACTCACCTTAAATTAGATAATTAGATAAGTAGAGTAATCGGTGAAATACCAACCCCAAATCCAAACCCCGAGATT